>JALBCR010001021.1:365000-394339 GCA_030710515.1 Abscondita cerata
AAAGGGAAAATTCTATTTGAATGGACGGCCTTATTTAATCTAAGTATAATAAATGACGAAAAAAAACAACGTTTGTCAGAACAAAACGGGAAATCATACATAGATATAACTATAATCAGTAATGAGATATGCAAAAAGAAGATACAATGAACAGTACTCGAAGATGAAACACTTAGTGATTACAAATACGTATTACTTGAAATAGAGGAAAACGAAAATCAATAGAACATAAAAAGTTTTCGGCATAACAAATAATAAAAAATGATATAATTCTTTAATAAAAATATCAAAGAGTACATGAAAACCAAATACTGTGCAATATTAATGAAGAAAGCATTTGAATTAGCTACCCCGAAAATCAGAAGCGACAAAATGGAAAGGTGCCATATTGGTGGACTAGAGAAATACAGAAAGAAATCAAAGAAACAAATAAAAGCCAAAGAATATACCAAAAAGCAAAATACGGACAAAACACAAAAGCATCTAACTTATAAGGAGAACAAAAAAATACTACAAAAAATTATTAAAGAAGAAAAGCAAAAAAGATGGGCTGAATTATGTACGAAACTGAATTAAGATGTTATCGGAGAGACATACCAAATAATAAAAGATCAAGTAAAGCTGGTCAATCACAAAAAGACTTAAGAATAGAAGAAAATATTACAATATTTGAAAAACTTTTCAGAAGAAAACAAATGCGAAGCAAAAACTTAAAAAAAAAAAAAACACATATTCACCAGAATTATTTACCAACGAAGAAATTTTACTGGCCGCTAAAAGAATAAAAAGTAGCAAAGCTCTAGATCCGGATCAGTTGCTGCTTGAAACTGTAAAAACTTTAATAACGGGAAATAAAGAATACTTTAAAAACCTCTTTAATAAATGCCTCATCAATATAGAATTTCCTGATGAATATAAAATAGCAAAACTTATCTTCATTCAAAAATATAAATATAAATAATGCGAACGAAATAGCCTACAGACCAATATGTCTAATAAATATAATAGGAAAGGTTTTGGAATCAATAATAAACAAAAGACTTAAAGAAGAAATAAGAGAAAAAGGAGACTTTCATCAAAACTAGTACGGTTTAAGAAAAGGACAGGCGACAGAAAAAGTATTACACCTGATAAAAAAAACAAAAACGGATGGAACGGAATGATTTTAGTAGAAGTTAAAAACGCATTTAACTCGACAAATTGGAACATAATTGTAAGAAACTTGATAAAAAGAAAAATAAGTACTTATCTAATCAATATCATCAAGTCTTATCTAACAAACCGGAAAATACAAGTTAACAGTGAAGTCCAAATTGGAGTTGGAAAAGGAGTACCACAAGGATCCATAATAGAACCAACTCTTTGGAACGTATTGTACAACGAAGTAATAAACATACCTATGCAGACAATATTAATATAGTGATACTGTCGAACAGTATAGAGGAACTTATATGGAAAGGGGACAAGGCACTTTATACAGTGGATATATGGATGAGGGCTAATAACCTAGAAATTGCACCAGAAAAAACAACAACAGTGACATTCAAAGCTTCAAAAAAAGCCAATAAGTGAAATTCCATATAGGTAAACAAAAAGTCACTCCTACACTACAAGTAAAATACCTACGTATAACCATAAACAGAAGAAAAACATTTAGTAAACACATACATGAAGTAAGCAATAACGTTTTAAAAACAATTAAATCTGTCTGAACAAAAATGGCGAACGTGATAGATGTTCTGTCAAATACTCCTAGTGATTTGGTAAATAACCAATTAGCTAATGAAAAGAAAAAGAAATGTGGGTGTGAAAACTTCGCTAAATGAGGCCTGCAATGTGTTGTATGCTTTAATTGGTATCATAATGGTTGCGTTCAACGAGTCCAATCTTGCTGTAAATTGCCACTGGTTCTACTAACTCTTTTGAGTCCGGGTCCATTTCCAACAAGTGATTCAATCGCAGTTTCTGATCTAAACGAAAAATACGCTGTAATGAGGGAATTGGTGAGTGAACAAAGATTGTCAAACAAACTTCTATTAGAAAAAATATCGTTTTTGGAGGCCGAAAATGCAATGATAAAATCAAAAATGCATTGTAATTGTCAAATAGGCAACCCAACATACTCACGTGATAATAAAGCCGTCATCAAAATCTACAATAAATTACACAATTCACAACCACAGTGGCCAATGTTGACAATTTCAAATGTCATAGTTACACAAAAAGAACAATATGCTCAAAAGGAAAATCATCAAATCAGAATAACCGATGTATCAAAAGGTACAGCGGAATGGGATTCCGATAACTTCTGTGCAGCTAAACCTAAAGCGTGGATATATATTGGGCGTGGCAGAAAGGACGCTACTGATGAAACTATTAAAACGTATTTATCTAAGCGATTACCAAACCACACATTTGAAGTGGAACAAATAAACAATGCTGCTGCGTGTTATTCGGCATTTAAAGTTGGTGCAGATTTCAGTCTTCGTGATGATCTTATAAACCCGGGGCTCTGGCCATGCGGAGCTGATATAAGACACTATAACTTTTTTTCGAAGCGTACGTTAAAAGAAAAACAGAAATAGTATTTAATAATTCGGTTAGCTCTGAAACAGTACACCCAAAAAATAATACCAAAAAATTACATATTAATTTCCTGTTTTTAAATATACAATGCGTTAGAAATAAAATTAATGAGATTGACGATCTTCTACATGAGTCATCAAACAAATATTCTATATTAGCCTTAAATGAACACTGGTTAAGTAAATCAGAAGCGGATGTATTAAAAATTGGACAACTATCCATTTCTTCACATTTCTCTCAAACGACACACATCCACGGCGTCGTGGCCATACTGTCAAGAAATGATGTAACATATTGCTCCCTAAATCTTAGTAATGTACAAGTAGAATTACTTTTTGAGGTCGCTGGAGTATACATTTCAGTATTGAACTTGTACACTCTGTCAATTTATAGGTCCCCAAACGGAGATGTACACTCATGAAATTTAAAACTTGGACACCACAATTTCTGTAAACAAAAGTTTGCACATTGTGAAGCGGGCTTAAGGGTATCATTTACAATTCTAACAGCAGGTAGTCTCAGCAGGGGTTGTCTTATAGAAGGACTGTAGAATGAATCATTACACTAAGCACGTTTTAGAAAATAGGTAATTTACGTTGCTTACTTAATTTTTTCTTTAAAGAATATATTTGAAGGTATCGCTAATTAAACACCATAGCTCGATTAATTATCGAATCAAAATTTTGTTTAGGAAATGTTTACAAAATAAAATTAGAAATAATTTTGATTTAAAAACGTCTACAAGCAATAACTTTTAAATTAAATCAAAAACTAAACATGGTTATTTGGGTTGACTGATTATTACTTATTTTTAAATAAATCTAACCTACTAATTATTGTAAGTTATTAAAAAAAATCATTAAACTCTCTATTCATAATATTTAGTCCTTACAAAATGTATATTTTATGACGTTTCATTTTTTTCTGTAGTTAATATAAAAAGTGAAAATAAAAACTAAGGCAATTCTTATTGTCAACGTATATATTTAGTTTTTGACAAGAATTTATTACATAATTATAATTAAGATACCAAGTTATAGTTTAAAATTAAATGAAAACGTTTTTTTTAAATAAAGGTATTACTATATAAATAAATATAAGAAATCAATAATGGGTGTGACCTCCATTATTATTGATACATTCTTGGAGGCGTCTGCTCATTGACGCTATCAAGGTATCAATATTCGTTATTACATTTTCTAAGGACTAATAATTATAAATAGAAAGTTTGATAATTTTTTTTTAATAACTTACAATAATTAGTAGGCTAGATTTATTTAAAAATAGGTACTAATCAGTCAACCCAAATAACCATGTTTAGTTTTTTGATTTAATTTAAAAGTTATTGCTTGTAGACGTTTTTTAAATCCCAATTATTTCTAATTTTTTTTGTAAACATTTCCTAAACAAAATTTTGATTCGATAATTAATCGAGCTATAGTATTTAATTAGCGATACTTTCAAATATATTCTTTAAAGAAAAAAATTAAGTAAGCAACGTAAATTACCTATTTTCTAAAACGTGATTAATGTAATGATTCATTCTACAGTCCTTCTATAAGATAACCCCTGTTGAGACTACCTGCTCTTAGAATTGTAAATGATACCCTTAAGCCCGGTTCACAATGTGCAAACTTTTGTTTACAGAAATTGTGGTGTCCAAGTTTTAAATTTCATGAGTGTACATGTATTTCTAAACAAACAGGAACACTTGTTGCACCAATTAGGCCTAAAAAATAAAAACATCATTCTTGGAGGAGACTTTAATATTAATTTTAATATACATAATACCAGGACGTCAAAATATTAGATGTGATGCATGCATACGGGATGCACCACATAGTTGAATGTAACACAAGGTTTGATAATTGCTTGGACAACGTGTTTGTAAATTTTTTTAAATTTTATAATATATGACACAGTAAACACCTACCTATCAGACCATTTGGGCATAGATATTAAAGTAATTTTTCCAAATAAACTGAATTAAATCAAGACAAAGTATATGGCACCTATAACAGAAGCCGGAAAATATGCCATGTACCATTACCTGTCAGAGCATGAATGGAGCAACGTCTGATCAAAATTACAACATCAATCACCGTTTCACTCTGTTTTTAGATATAATAGTGTTTTATATAAATGTTTCCTTTCCCACAAAACTAGTAAAACCTTATAACAATGTGACCATGAAAAATTGGCACACTCCAGACTTAAAACAAACTCGTAAGCTTATTGGATTACTACATAACATGTATTTAAAAACAAAAAACGAAAGCTTGCCAAACTTAAAAAAGAGACAAGGAGAAATTATCAAAGGTTAATTAAAATCAAGAAAATTACATTCAAGGACAACAAAATGAAAAAAGCTTCTAATAAAATTGCGGAAATGTGGAAGATAATAAATTTAATATTACCTTTGCCAGTATTGCACAAAAAATAAAAGTTTGTATGCTTTCTACAAAAAAAGATCCAATTACATTATTGTGCTCCAATATAAATAAGAGTAACAATTGTTCATATTTTAAATTTACCGAAGTATCTTGCCTACAAATACGAAACACAATAGATTCTTTAAAAAAGAGCCACACGAAAGATATATACGGCTTGACAGTTAGTCTAATAAAATCTGTTTAAAATGTTATAATAACATCTCCATCAAAACTAGTAAACGAATGTATACGTCAGGATGTATTTTCAAATGTCTTTAAAAAATCATGTGTCATTCCTATACATAAGAAAGGTGATATCAACAATTTAGATAATTACCGACCGATATCTATATTACCAGTATTTTAAAGCATCTTGCAAAGTCAACTAGGCGAATATCTTTATCAAAACCAACTTCTATCTCCGAGACAGTTTGGATTTGTTAGAAATAAATCAACAAACGCAGCAATCATAGATGTTGTAGAAGACATAATTGAATGTTTTGAAACAAAAAAATATATGGTAGCGTCTTGTATAGATATATCCAAAGCGTTTGACTGTGTCAGACACGAGATACTGATTCGAAAGCTGTATGCCTATAACCTAGACCCCACCAGCTGTCGCATGCTGTCATCCTATTTACTAGAAAGAAAACAATGTGTTCGTATTAATGACATTACCTCTTCTCTATTGAAAGTAAAAGATAGTGTTCCACAAGGATCCATATTAGGACCACTTCTTTTTGTAACATATATCAATGACCTGCCGTTTAACATCAAAACGCATAAAATTACATTGTATGCAGACGATATTGATAAAAAACACCATTGATCCAAAAAGTTTCCAAGAAATTCAGGAAAATTCATTAACAACAGCAAGTAAATGGTTCAGCTCAAATGGCTTAAAAATAAACGTCGATAAAACGTGCAATTGCATTTTTACTCTTAAGAATATTGAACTGATTGGCGACATACAGTTTCTACGCATACATCTTGATACTAAACTAACATGGCATTTGCAAATTGAACTTCTTGCAAGTAAACTGTCACGAAACGTTTATATAGTAAGAAATCTCAAACATTCAATATCAATGAACATGTTAAAAGCGGCATATATGGCACTATTTTAAAGTAACTTTCTGTACGGCATACTAGCTTAGGGGTTTGCACCAAACGCACAACGGATATTTAAAATTTAGAAGTGAGCGGTACGAATCACCGTATCAAGCAGACTGTAGACAAGCTTTTATTGATTTGAGTATTTTCACTTTTTCTTGTTTGCTAATTTTGAAATGTATAAAACATATTGCTAAAAATATTGATAAGTACGAAAGTAGGGTTAACATGCATGACTACGATACACGCAAAAAATTTTCCAAATTATCGCCTCTTGAAATCTCATATGAGTATTAAAAATATGCCAATAAAGATATATAATGCACTACCATACGAATAAAGTAATTCTAAGCAATCTTAAGCGATATCTTTAATCGAAAGCTTTTTATGAGTTAAATGAATTTCTAAAAACAGTTTTGCGATTTAATGCATGTATAAATATGTTTTGTTAACTTGTGTAAAGGATGTAAACATCACACTAGCATTAATAAATATTATTATTATTATTATTTTTTAGAGATAATAGTGCCGAACATAGGAGGACCGACAATGCAAAAAAGGAATGTTCTTTTTACGGCGTTGTAGTCTATCATCTTATACGGCGCACCGGTATGGCAATCTGGCTTATGCATAGCAAAAAATAAAGAAAAGATAAAAAAACAGAAAGAAAAAAGGCTCTACGTATATGCAACGGATAAAGAACCATTTTAAATGAAGCTGGTTATTGCAAGCATGATACTAACTGAGATTATCATTGAAAAAAGAGTTAACCTATACGAGAACAAAGGAAAAAAAGAAATGTACGTAGAAGAAAAGAAAAATCAATAAATAAGTAGGATAAGAAATGGAAAAATGGCATCAAAGAAACATGGACAAGCATATGGATAAATAGAAAAGAAGAAGAAGTAAATTACCATCTGACACAAATACTGTCGGAAGACAAAACGGTGATTGTATGTTTTGTAAAAAAGAAGACTACGCAGAACACATCTTTTTTAAATGCGAGACATGGGAGAATGAAAGAAAACATATAGAAGAATTAATAAAAGAGAAAAAATAACACCAGACAACTTTATAAATAACATGCTTAAACAGAAAATGTGGAATAAAATAAATAAAGAATTAAGAAGATAATAAAAAGAAAGAAAGAGTGGAGAGTACTACAAAAATAAAATACGACAAACAAACATCACTCCATTCTGATTCAGGTGCGAAAGCATGATCCCGGAATGACAGTGAATAAGGGGGTAGAGTTTAGTGGGTAGGCTATATATAAGGTAAAGGCACCTAAGATTGCGCATCCTCTAAGATTGCGAAGTGGTTTTTTTTTACTGTTGGCAGCACTGTTGGTTGCCGTTATTATATCGTTGGAAAACGTTTGCAAAGCTGTGCTCATTGGTGTGAGAATCTTTTCTAGAAGTGTTTCGATATAGATTTACAAGGTAAGAACTGAATTCATTAATCTCAATATAATTTTAAGTGTAGCTATAATAAGCATTGTTGCAATTATAAGACTAAATATATCAATTTAAAATATTTCTGTTAAAAGCTGAGTATCTGAATGAGGATGTGCATCACTCGTTGGTTCTGTAAGTGAAAACTCCTGACATCGATTGGCTAAACTTCTGAACCACGTAGAAACCTGTAAGATCGCGCACCGGTGCGCAGTCTTAGAGGCACATATTATTTTGTACAAGGGATTTCAAAGTACGATATTCTTTCTTGCAGATTATTACTGAAGTGCATAATGAGATCGACATATAATAGAATATCCGCGAGAAAACTGATATTTACTCAGGAAATTCTTGATGATGCTAGAAGAAGAATTCAAAATGGCGAAAGTCAACGTAAAGTGGCTGCTTCATTGGGAACTAAAGAATCCACTCCTTGAATAGTTTCTAAGAAGTTAGGGCTAAATTAAAACTACACAAACGGTTTAACATACGTCTTGGTTTATCTTACAGGGCACTGTACCAATTTCTCTTGGACGACACAAGCCTGTCTTCTCTCCTGAACTTGAAAAAGAACTCGCGGATCATGTAAGAGAGCTAGACAAGAGATTTTATGGAGTCACCAGGAAGCAACTAATGAGTTTAGCATTTGAGTTTGCTAATAAAAATAGTATTGAGCATAGATTCAACAAGACTACTAGATTAGCAGAAAAAAATTGGATTATAGCCTTCTGCAAGAGGCAGAATCTGGCATTGCGTACACTAGAAAAATGTAGTTTGGGTAGAGCAATTGGGTTCAACAAAATCCAATGTGATCGTTTCTTCGATAATTTAGCCAGTGTTTGTTCTGAAAAGAAATTTCCAGCCTACCGGAAATTCAATATGGACGAATCTGGCATATCGACGGTACCGAATAACCTGCCAAAAGTTATATCATCAAAGGGCAAGAAAATAGTGTGTAAAGTGGCATCTGGTGAGAGGGGACAAACCGTTACAGTTGTGTGCTGCATGAGTGCTACGGGAATCTATGTCCCTCCTGCTATGATCTTCCCGAGAAAACGGATGAAACCAGAATTATTCACAGATGCCCCAGAGGGAACGCTGCGAATGATTTCCGAAACAGGATTCATCAACACAGAACTCTTTACTGATTGGCTGAAACATTTCTACAAGTTTGTCAAGCCAACAAAGAGGATCCAGTTCTTCTCATACTAGACAATCATATTTCCCACTGCAGTATTCAAGCAGTTCTCTATTGTAGAAAACATTTCATAACTCTTCTGTCATTGCCGCCTCATGCAAGCCACAGGCTTCAACCTTTGGATGTTGGCTTCTTTGGTCCACTGAAAGAAGCCTATGCTCAAGAAGCTGACAGATGGTTAGTGAACCATCCCGGAATTGGTATTTCACAGAGTAACGTTGCCAGTATATTCAGTTCCGCTTATGAAAGAGTTGCAAACATGGAGAAGGCAGTTCGGTCGTTCGAGAAAACAGAAATTCACCCATTCAACAGGCACATCTTCTCGGAGGACGACTTTGCTCCCTCAGAAGTGACATTCTGTCCCAATGAGCAAGAGGATGAAGCTGTTGTAGCAGACTCTAAGATGCCTGGTGATAAAAGAAGTGACAGCGATAACTCATCAGGAGCTCAAAATAACAAAGAGAAACCAAGAATCTTACCTGCTGATTTATCCCCATTACCAAAGGCAGTGGAAGCAAAAAAGCGAAAAAGAACTTCAAAAAAAATCCGAGGTGTTATCCTCCTCTCCCTATAAAAATGCTCTCCTACAAGGACAGAAGACAAATACAAACAAACTAATCAACAAGAAGAGCAATTTCAGCGATCCTGCTATACCCTCAACTTCATCGGCACAGAACGTCCAAGAGAAAGAAAATATTAACTGTCCTGGATGTAACGAAACCTATGAAGAACCCATTACTGAGGACTGGGTACAATGCAGTGGCTGTAATCAATGGTGGCACGAAGAATGTTCGAGCTACGAAGGGTTTGGGCTCTTTAAATGCGACTCTTGCTGATGCGCAATCTTAGAGGAAATGTTGCGCATTCTTAGAGGACAGTGCCTGTAAGATTGCGCATTTGCAGCCTATTAGAAAAATGTTTTTAAGGACTTAAGTTTCATGTTTTTAATTTGTTTTTGTATTGTTATACTAGCTGAAGACCAAGAGATTCATTAAATAAAAAATGATTTGTCATAGATCATAAATCTTTATTTCTATGGCTATAAATACAATAAGTGCGCAATCTTAGGTGCTTTTACCTTATATAGAAACCCCACACTCCCAAGTGCTTTGGGGTGCGTAATTTACATTCTCCACCTACCTCAATTAAAAAAAAAAGAGGTCGTACTTCTGCTAAACGGAGGTTTGAAGTTCCCCACCACGTCATCGTCGATTGGCACCCTCTTAACTTTGACCAATTTTCCGAATTCTATTAATGAGTTTGAGTCTTTTTAATCAAACGTTTTATTTCATGAAAGCAAACGATCTCACCGTCCGGCTGAGCTATTTATGCTACCTTTGATTCAAAATTTTCGTCAACCTAGTTTTACATGTAACAACATTTTAATTGTACATTTAATTTTAATTTGTATGAAATAAAGCAATAAAAACGCTCAAATTTTAAAAACGCTACTAACTATTTTTTCCAAATTATATATTTCTCTACTAACTCATCAAATTCATAACAGGGCTGCTGTCAATTTCACACTACTAGCCAGTTAAAATTCAAGTGACAGTTTGAATAAATGACCGTTACAATTTAGTAACAGATAAAAATTAATACCAAATTCTGCAGTTTTTAAAAGTCTACATTTGTTTAATGTGAAGTCATACTCGAATTATCTATTTCAATTAAGAAACACCCATCCCTGATAACAAGTTAGATTCAACTGAGAAATTGAAGAAATATTTTTCAATTACAACAAATTTTAAGAAGAAAATGTGTTTAACAATAAACCTTTACTGCAATACCTAACACATTATTAACTAACCGTTTTATCACACATAAGACAAAAAAAATGTTATAAATTTGTTATATATTCATTTTATTCTTTTGTTTTGAAACTTGATACTGAGAATTATTAATTATTTTTTCGTCATAAATAATATACGTGCTACAAAACTTGTTAATGAAAGCATAACAATACAAACCTCGTAATTGTAAAAACAGAGAAGTAAATTTTTCTTTCATTCTGAAACAATGTTACGTAAAAGTACATTATGGTAGTGAAAACAATAATGTTATTTTGTTTGATCTGCAGCTACAAAATGAGGTTGTCAAAATATATACTCTTAATATTAGAAATAAAAACTATGTTGAACAAAGAGCTTCAGAAAAAAATACAATGATAAAATACAGGGTACGAATAATAATCTATTATTGTTTTCATTTTAATTTTTGCGTGCTATTTTTATTCTTTTGACCGAATTCGAACATAAAAATCAATTTTAAAGAAGAAACGCACGCGTTAAGTAATTCTCGTGTAAAATTCATCATTAGATATTTAACATAATTTTTGCACTATAAATAAAACTTTGTGAAAGAGAAAATTTTCATAATTAAAATTGAAATATTACTTAAAGAAAAATGAAAATCGCTATCAAACAAGAAATACAATAATTTCATTTTCTTGACGGGTCGCTGGTTGTAATAAAAAACTGAGATAATTAATCTTTCTCAACTGTCTATTCGACACCAGCGTTTTATTTAAGAAAAAATGTAAAAGCCGAAGAGTATGAAGATAAAAACAGCTTTAAAAAGAAACGAAAGACGTTTTATTCATCTTGTTCAATGGTAAAATTTCCTTTGTAGTTAAATCTAGTGTTATAGAAATACATCTCGCTAAAAGAAATATTTCTTTAATAAATTTCGTTGAGTGTCACGAAGAAACACTCATTGAAAAATTTAATTTAGATTTTACTTTTAAATGATTTTCTTAGTATACCTCGCTTGCCTGGACACAATGTTTGTGTTGTTGTTAAGTTATTCATCATCCCTCTTTGCACTTAATATACTTTTTATAAGATTATTAAGATACCTACTCAGATTTTTATTATAAGAGAGATCATTAATCAAGGATTTCGCTTGTGTTTTATGAAAATTTTCACACTACGTGTTGCGTCTGAAGGGTTCAGACAAAAATTATATTAATATTTACAATGTTTTTAATAATTAATGAAAATGACCAAATCATTAGTGTTATTACAGTAAGGCATTTGTAATAAACACTTTAACATTTAAGAAATGCCGTTTAATTCCATTTATTGATAAAAACTAAATAATTATATAAATAAAGTCTATCCGTTTACCAGATAGAGTAGTAAAAACGCCCCCCTTTAATCGCTGTATTTGTTCATTGTCTTACGATTCGCTACTTCATAAATTGCGCCGAATTCGGAAAGTACCAAACACATGAGTGAAATTACAAATTACAGCGATTGACATAATCAACGAATGCTTTCAACTTTGGGTTGTAGTTTTTTTTAGCAATTTGTCGTGTTTTTCTTGCAAATCAGTGTTTTCCAAGGCTCAACCTGTGTGAAACTGACTTCTGCGTGTAGATTTCTGCGCAAATAGCCCCACCCATCTATTAAACATTGGTATTTTCTCAAAAACACATTAAGAAAACATTTGAGAGAACCTTTTGATTAAAAACCCCTGACGACTATCAACTCTCTTTAAATAAGTCGATAATTTCAATGATTTGAGTTGATTTTGTTTGCTACCTACACTAAGAAAAAGATCCAAGACCGTATTCTAAATATACATCCAGTTAGATATCATAGGTCAGATTTGGAAATTTTTAATAATTATGTATAACATTGTGGCGTCAAGCGTATGCTAAACACCGGTTTGGATCAGAGAAAGAACTGTCGTAAAGTCGGTTTAGATGCGTTTATTAATTACACTTACAGTAAATAAGTTATAATAAGTACATAAATGGATAAATGTTGCGTAGGTCATCGAACCTAGTTATAGCGTACTATGTGCTGCGTGTGCGATACTTGGCGCTTTGGTATCACATGGCAAGTCGTAAATCGTAAGCCAATTTATGTGCTAGAAACGCATTGTCGTGCTGACCTACCGATCAATGGCGTCGCAAATCAAGCATCGAATAGAGCGTAACTTCACTTAACTGAATTGTCTGTAGATCCTACTTTATTTTATAAGCGTAAAGTAGATTGTTTGTTCCTTGTGTGTCAGCGTTTGTTAATTGCATTGTTACTTCATGCGTATGTGAATTAACGATGTCGATTACAATGAGGTTAAAATCGACAACCCCATAACATAATATAATATTTATAGTTTTTGCATAATTCTTCTTCAATGTAAGTTACGATGACGCTATAAAAAAACTCAAAATGGCAACGCTTTCAATACAGTTAACGTTCATTTTTGTCAAGTGAAATTATCATCTAACTGAAGAAATATTGAACTTTCAACGCACCAACAAACAGTTTTTGATGAAAAGGATTAGTCAACGCAGAAGCATTGCTTCTAATATTATAAATAAACGCAATTTAAGTTAAAAAAATTGTTTTAAATTTCTGGTGCTATACCTTACATTACTATCACAAAAAAATTCTTTACGGACGTTTTGCCTTCATTTTGTTTTGCTTTGACCGCAAACTTTTTTGTCTCCGATTTCTCTAGCTTTGACCGGCTTTTACTGTTTCAAATTTATAGTTTAAAGTTTGTAATTTTTTTACCAATTTTTTCCATTCTACTAGTTACTCAATATTTTGCATATTCTTCTTGGTTTCTTTGACAATTTAATTTAATAAATTTAATTTAAATTTGTACGCATCTCACACTCACGAATATAATTAATAACTAAAATTATTACGTATTAATCGCGGATCTAGGACGTTACGAGCCGTTTTGACGCCAAGATTTCTTTGTTCTGAAATGTTTATCATAAACAACCAAATATTTTTTCCATTTTTTGTATGTACTTCTGCACATTCATGAGTATCGAGGCAATGTTGAGTCCTGTTGTAATATTAAGTAGATGTATTATATCTACTATCTTATTAAGTCGTAGAAAAGGGCTAGCAGTACGCATCTGAACTTCTGCTAGAAGTTTAATTTCTCGCGACTTGATTATTTATTGGCTTATTTATTTTTCTTTCCGCAAGACAAAGACAATGATTATAATAATGCAAAAATTTAAGTGGGTTTTCAGAACAATTGTCATTATAACAAATTGTAAGAATTTTCAATATAACTTGTAAAAGAATTTTGTTTAAAGTAAAAATATACACGCAGCAGCAAGCAATTTAAAACAACATCTCTGCAAACTTATTTCCCTTTTAAAATAATCGCGAAGTCTTTATTTTGCATATTCAAATAGCGTTGAAATTCATTCACCAAAAAAAATTTTTATTGGTATTGTACGCGATTTTTTTATCTTGCTTAGTTACAAGTCACGTTCAGTTCGGTGACTTCACCTTGAAATAAAATTTAATGCTGTTTCATTGATTTTTCTTTTATAATTTGGTAAGTTTTGTAAGCAATACGTGAACAAAGAATCATAAAAATGCCTAAATTGCCTTTTTAAGTAAGTCGACTATTGGCTCTCGCTGATTATAGTTACGTGAGTAATGAACGAAATATGTTTCAAGTGTAAAGTTAGTTAGTAGTGTTTTTCCTCGTTTCGCATTTGGATATTTAAAATTTTTTCAAAGTTTACTGGAAACTTGAAATTCTTGCCCCGTTTTACCTGCTTTTTTGGCTTCCATATATTGTGCGTCAAATCTCATCGGAACTATTCTCAATCCGTCTATGACAGACTTTGAAGTCCAATACGAGACAGAAGCTCGGGGGAACAAAACATCCCCAATAAATTCCCATTCCCAATAAACCAACCTTTCAGAAAAGCTTTTTTTTTTGTCTAGTTTTAAATCACCATACAATGCCGTTCTACTTTCCTCATCCAAACTTGAAGCTTCTGCATAGTTAGACGTTTTACCCTTCGCCAAACTATAAAGTCTTTTAGACAAACACGACCTACAAATTGCCATATTTCTACGAATTGGCTTAGAGATTTGCTAACCCCATACGTGTGTCTGTAGAGTTCTTGTTGATTGGTTAGGTCATCATGGTTTTCGATTGCTGGTCGATTTTCTCCACGTAAAAATAATTTAAACGTGCTTTGGTATCTGCTGATTTTCTTTGTAAATTGGAGTTTGTAACTCTACTAGTTGAAAAATTGGTGTCGTCTATTACTTTCATATTTTACGCTTAAACGTACCTGTAAACCGAAGTAAATTTAATAACCTAACTGTTGCGCATTGTTAATTAATTGCTGTAATTTGAAAGGTCTTTCGAAAATCCGTTTTATGTGATTGAGTCTTTAGACTATTTTAGATTTGCTGTCGGGTAGCAGTACCCTACGTAATTTCCTTGCTTCAACTTAATGGCATTAATTTCCACACGTATTGGTATAGAATTTAGTTAGCTATTTGTCAAAGCTGTTGCAAACTTATACTGCGCCTACGCTTTTTTCCAGTTGTCAGTCCGTTTAATAAATATCTGTGTTGTACTGTTGTAAATTTTAATAATAACACATCGACATTATTTTACATTTGTAATAAATCTTTAATTTGTTCACACAAACTTTGAGACATTTTTATACTGTATGCAACATTACGGTGATAACACTTAGGTAATAACATTTAATGGTGTTCAGCTCATCTATTTTGTAAACTATATTGGTTCATACAGTTTTTTAATATTGTTTACTTATTGTTTAAAAGTTAAATCTTCAAGCAAGGCTTTAAAAGAAAATAAAAACTATAAAAAAGAAATGGCCCAATAATTATTCTGATTCTTAAAAATATTTAGAATGATCAAAATCAAAACTCACAAAGACGTAGAAACCGTGAAACAATCTTATATAATTCAAAAATTGTAGTGAGTTCACTAAAGGGTACTTTCTAAAAATACGTTCACAATAGATTATCTTCTCTAAAATTATTAACCCTTGTTAATACACTCGTTTGTTAAATAACTATTAACGCTCAAATCAACTTGATTAATAAGTATAGTTTGTTACGGTTTTATTTTCCGTATTTAGGACGTAAGTTGTAAACCGTCTTAGGACATATGTCACAAGTAGTACGGTGCGACAAAAAGTCGTACTTGGCGCGCATGCTGCTAATTTGCTATTGGTGGAAATTTAATTCGATTAAATTTTCGAGACGGACAGCGGACATTTTTCCTTTCTCGTTTGATGCACGTGGGTGTTTTAAAATCTTCTCTGAAGTGAGATTCTTACCAAAAATTATTTAATGTAGGCCACAACACCACGGCTCCGCAGTAATTAAGCCGCAAACCAACAGTGAATACCACGTCTACAAAGGTTGACTATGTTGCATACTTCCAGCGAGAGAGTAACTTGTGTGCTGTTTTTCTCTGCACACTACCCCTAAGAGGAATCCTTGGATCTATCTACCTTTTCCAAATTGGCAGAATACTTTTATTCCCGGAACTACACTCGACGTATTACAGCTAAGTCTTAGTATTTAAATCACTTACTCATAAATAATAAGGTGTATAAAGCTCGGGTACAGATGACATAAAACGGCTCGATAGTTAATATGTAAGTAACTTTTATTTGGTGTATTCTCTTCAACCGGAAGTTTGTTTAAATCAGCTCAATAAGAAGTGGGGTGCTTAATTTAGGGCGGTTGTCGCGGACACAAAATGCCTTTTGGGTTTGCGGGAGGTACTTAACATTTTTTGTTGTTGTTTAGATTTAGTGTAACTCACCGTGTGTAAATGATATGTGTACGCAGAGCCTTAATAACAACTACTAATTTAAATGAGAACTATTAACTCAAGCGTTTCACTAAAGTTTACTTAAAATTCGACATCTTAACTAAAAGCTAATCGAATTCTGTATCTACAACGAGCTGAGAATTAACAACACTTTCTTTAATCATAAAACTCAGCATAAGATCACGTGGTCCAATACAAGAAGCCAAACATCCACTATAGATTATATAATATCAAACAGATCTATACACCCGTCACAGATACTGGACGTGAGAACATTAACCTCAGCAAATATAGGGACTGACCATAATTTAGTACTTGGAAAAATCAGGCTAACAATACAGCTTAAAAAGAAACCTAAACTAGAATACGTTAACATATTCAATATCGAATCCTTAGAGAGTGACAGTACTAAAGGCCTATACTCATGCAGACTATCTCAAAATATAAAAAGAAAATTTAATAGGCCAGAGGAGCAAGTAGTAAAAGGATGGAACAAAATAAAAACCAACATAGAAAATCCAGCAAACGAAGCCATATGTACATTACATATTATTGGTTGTTTTTATATATGTTGTCGTTGTTTTAAGGCCTAGTAGTTCTACAAAAATTTAACGCACGTTTTACTAGGTGGCGCCCTATTATTTATCTCTTTAGCGTAAAAGCATTTGATTTAATTACTCGTAAGTACACCCACTATTACTATCCGACTAACAGAACTACGGGCTTCGTTTTCAATCCTCACTAAATTTTATTGTTTGTTTACAAATAAACCGCAAGTACGTTTAATTGGGACATTCTGTATAATTCAAATTATTTTTAAATTATAACTCTAATTGTTCTAAACATGCCTGTTTAATATATATTTTAAAAATAGGTATCTACAGATCGAGACGTTATTGGTGCCCTACTCTGTATAATTGTTTTTATGTTATAGTCTTCATTTTGTTTTTTTATGTAAATCTTTTCAAGTAAATAAAACAATAAACAGAAGATGTTTCATTTAACATAATAACATTCACACTTTATTCCACCAAGAATCGATTTTTCAAATATAACTTTTCGAGTTTCTTTTAATAAATTCTACCAAGCTTGCAAGTCACTCAAAAAAAATCCGTGTTCCCAAATACATTCCATTACGCATATCATTACCCTTACATTGTTGCGGTGTAAAGAAATACATAATAAGCAAAATATATTTTGCGCTCCATCAAATCTAACAACCTGACGTCAGAATAAAGTAATGGTTGCGATCGCTTATTACACTCTTCACGAACAAAATAAAAGTGTATACGTACTATGTATAAAAGATAAAAAATATTTCAAATTTTAAATAAGATACCACTTTATTAATTTTCGCAATATTAAAATTTATAATAGGTCGTAAACAATTTGCTTTGATGCAAAGTTTCCATTTATGAGATACCGCAAGTTTTCTATGAAGCATTACGAAGATACATGGAACTTGGTATAACATTCACTCAAGTGTAAAATAATACAAACGCTTCATCTTATTCAATTATCAACTATGTACTTAAGTAATCTTTTGGTTCAATTAAACTTGAAATTTTAAAGCGTTGATTAGATTGTTACGATGGCAATATTATTCATGCATATTTTATTTAAAAAATCCCGGCCACATAAATAAAACAAGTTGACTCCAAACTACCTTATATTCAACAGACTTTTCTCTAAAATTGTTTATCTGACACAAATTTTTAAAGTGTAAACTGTATAGACTTATGTGGATATCTGTTTTAGTCAAAGAAAAAAATATTTAAGTAATTTCAAATACGAGTAACAAACATTTCTACCTCTATCTAGCTGGAACCGCCACTTTACAAAATCAAAATTATTAGGCTTTATAATTCAAAGCGAATTAGAAGGTAATTAAATTAAGCGTTTTATGTTTTCGTGGTAAAACGGTTCCAGCGGCAAGATCAAATTAATTGTTTTTTTTTGTGGGTCAAACGTGTGGTTGTTCCTGCTTACGATTAAGCTGCAACCGCCAAGCTTAGAAACTAAGAAGAAATAATGAATTTAGATTTTTTTAAATCCAAGAACTAAGGGTTAATTAGATGCATATTAATTTCTTTATTGTCAAATTAATTGCTCTATGTTTTTTTCAATAATACGTGTGGAGTTTCAGGTTTAGATCAAGCTGCAACCATCACGGCTAAAAACTAAGAAGGAAAAATTATTTTAGAAAGCTGATTGAGTTTGAATTCAGAAAAAATTATATAGTAATTAAGTAGATGCAACCACTACTTCAAATAAAAAAGAAAATAACCTTGTGTTGGAAAATTGTGTAGGCAAGAATTAATAGCTGATTATGCTGTTGTAACTAAACTTAGAATTTCTACATCTTTACCAAAAGCTCATCAATGCTTAATTCGACCATACAGCATCTAATTAACTTATATTTTAGTGTAAATGATTTTTTAATTAATGTTTTTTTTTAGTTGTAGTTTGATTTCAACCTAAAAGCGCTACACGTTTTGTCAAAATCATCAATTAGCTATTTTCAAAATAACGTCAGAAAACATCTTAATAATAATTCAAAAATTTTTTGGATAGCAATCTGCTTTCCACAGTTTTCCAAAAACGAATAAAGTTTTTTAAGTTTTAGCAATTACAAAGCTTCTACCAAAATTAGAATAAATGGACTTTGAATATGATAGCCAGAAACAAAATCTACAAATCTACTAAAAGCTGCCAGAAACCTTCTGGTTGGGAATTTCCAAACCAACTTCAAATGTACACATTTGATGAAAAAGCACAGAAACAAACCAATATAAGCTTTAAAAAAATTATTCGTTTGGTTTATCTGATCTTTAATAAGATGTTACGGTCCAAAATACTCGACTTGCGCGTTGCGACGAGAATCAAGTTTACCGCGCATGCAAGAAATTTTCCTATTGGTGGATCATTTTTTTCCGAATTTTTATTCGAAACGATGGGCCGACATCTTAGAACTTTCTTTTCCTTTTGGGCGATTGTCGGTGTTTTACGAAGCTCAAAATTACAAGTGAAATTTTAACGTGGCTTCAATAATTGAACGATAAATGAGTGCGAAAATATAAATCCGACCGATTTACACCAACCTCATATTCTACTCATATTTGACTGTCTGGATAATTCCTGCGGGCGCTGCAACCAACAATTGGAAATCCTTTGTTACACAAAACGTGCCTGCTATCACGCTGTCGTCGACCTCAAAGCTATACGGCCGACCATACTTCAGCGGTTGGGGGTCAAGCACGCGGGCGCCTGCAATTGCAAAGGCAACCATCTGCTCCCAGAGCTGTGTCGTCTATTTCTTCTCGGAGAAATGCTACTGATTTTTGAGTAGCTGTCAACTGGCTGTCGTTAGCAAGGACTTTCCTTATCAGAACTACTTGCATCAGTATACAGCTAAGTTATCGTTTTAAGAAACCAATTCATTTTGCATGCGTTCAAAACTTAAGTACACGCGATATCAAGCGGTTGTATCCTTAGCGTTTAAACAAATTGTTATTTAGGGTAGCCTTCATCCACCGACGTTCGGTGTTGTTGGCGCTAACTCCCTCAGAGTTAACGCGTTGTCATTATTGTGGAATAAGCTAAAACAAAAAACCTTTTGGATTGGCGGAAACTACATTCCGTATTAGTGTAATATTAGTTTTTAAGTCACCGTGTGTACGTGTCGGGTGTACGTCAAGTTTCCTTAATCACCAATTTTAAATTTGTACGCTACTTTTATTTTGGGCTTAATAAACAAAAAACTTAACTGAATTGCGACATACTTGAACGCGAACTATAACTAATTAGGTTATAGTAAGTACAATGTTCCAACTAAAAAAAAAAAATAAAATAACATAGATAATACTGTGGTGTTTAGGGTGTCTTACTTTAAACAGCGGTTTGTATCGGAAAAAGGGGTGCGTTCAATTAGAATTCAGCATCGTTTATTATTGTACATAGCGTAGTCGAGTTATACTAATTTTAATGAGAATGGAAACGTTGTTGTCAGCACGTAGTAATCGGCGTACTACGTGCTATGCGATGTCACCTGATATTCCGGTGTTGTGTTTGGTGCGGAAGGCGGTGGCCCGGAATGAATTGCACCGTTGGACTTGAGCTTCGACCGGTCTTCACTGGATGCTGGCGCGGTGACTTGTTGTTGTCTCGGCTGCCCTCATTATTCGGTTGGGACTGCACCGAATTGATGTACCGAACTGAACTGATGAGACGAACTGGATAACCGTACTGAATTGTGTTGTTGTACCTACTTCGTTTTATACATGCGAAGTGTGCTTAATAAGCAAGGCCGTTACAAAAGCTGAGTTTGCATTTGCTTACTTGCAATTGTTTGTTATTGTTTCCGCGTTTATTACATACGTAATACGCGGATGTAGAATTGGTTAGAATGAAGTTGCAATGTCAACCCCACAATACCATCAAATCGATTAATTAAAAAGAATTGGTAGAAAATGATACAAGATGTAAGATCTTACAGAGGAACAAGTATAGACACTGAGCAGAAATTAAACTAGAAACAATAGACTAAAAAAAATAGACTATGAGAAGCAGTAGAAACACAGCTAAAGACAAAAAACAAAGTAATTAAAAAACAGAATTATTTCATAAATAATTGATTTATTGAGAAATTTTCTCCCTAGAGTATAGGCCGTCGTGTTTACACTAATGCATCTGAGAATGCATTCTTATATTAAGCAGTTTGGGGAATTTTACCTGTTTAGAGTTGTCTGTTCCGATTTGGTATCCGTGTATTCTAAAATTTACACCTCGTTTTTTCGCAAAAATTATACGTTCTTTACCAATTGAATCTCGGTTGTGAAAAGGTGTACTTGGAAAGTGCTGTCTAGGAATTGAACAATTGGACATGTGCTTTGTAATAGCAATCGAAGTAAATTGTCCCATTCTAATTAGGAAATAAATCTTCGATTCCAGTGTAAGTACCTTTCTTTGTTTTACTTGCCTTTGTTTTAATAAAATATTTGTTTTAACGGGTTCTATTAATTATAGGCACTTTTTTCTGTTCGTTTTGGCGTTTTGGTTTTTTGTTTGACGTACTTCGTTTTAATTGGTCAATGGATATTTAAGGATGGTTATACTGGCAATGATAATAATCTAAAAATTATAACTTATTAAAGGGGATACTTGGAAATTTAAAACTTAAACTAAAATTAAATTATTAATCAACCTACCCTTGGAACCATTGTCGAATCAAGGCCACCACTCAAGATAAGCCGTTTATCTAAGCGTTTGTGAGCAGCCAACAACTGTTATCATCGACGTCCATTTTGGTTTTTTTTTTCTTCGTGGACACTTAAATACCAGATTTGCTTACGAGAGCTGTTATCTCTACCGTTTAACTGTCGAACACTGAAGATCTCCTGGTTACACGAGGTAAGATATTTCTTTATGCATGTCATTCATTAATTTTGTCGCGTTATATGTATTTGTATCGTGGTTGAGAGTTTAACAACGTACCTTATGTAAACTCAAAGGATCCTTTAAGCACAATTAATTCTGTGCGCTTTGAATTTATTTAAATAGTACTGTTTGAACAATACTTTGTCGTGTGAATCATTTATAGGATTCATCGGTGTTCGCGACTATCAAATACGTTAACTTATTTGGGGGCGTTTGTGCCCTAAATTTATATTCGTGTTTTTAACCCGCTCTTGTAAATGATTAGTATTTGATAACGATATATGGTATTGATCCTAATTTAATCCACCCACGACCACTTTCGATTAAGAAGAGCTGCCGGGGGGTCATCGAACACTGCTATATATTAATTTTAATTGTTTACCAATAAACCGTAACATAAGTAATGAAAATGATTACAGTGAATACAATTAATAGGAAAAAGAAGCAGTAATAGACAATAAAATAAACAAAATAAAACTGGCAATAAAATGATACAAAACTATCAAAAAAAACAAAATATTTTAAGTAACATATGTATGACAACATAAAAAGATATGTAAAAACGATAAGAATAGATGTAAACGTAGAGAGTAAAAGTAGGGAAATAACAAAGAAGTAGAATAGCAATGGAAGGAAGACATACATGACATAATTTAAGAGCTGAAACAAGGAAAAACAACAAAACCAGAATTAATAAAAAGCGAAGCAAGTAAACTTGTAAAAAAGAATTTCTGAACTAATAAACCAAATATAAAAAAGACGTGCCAGAAGAATAAAGAGTAGTGTTAATACCAATGAAACTATAAAATAATAACTTTGCTAAATACAACGTACAAGATACTATCAGCATTAATTCTAAAATTAATAAAAGTAGTAACTATAGAAACAATTTGACAAAGAGAAGTATTATAAACAAAATACAAAAAAAAATTGTGTATATGGATTTTTGATACACTTAATAGAAATATAATAGAGAAACCTAGAAATACTGGAAAAACTGATAAAGTTAATTAGAATGCCTATGGAAGGCTCAAAAGCCTTATGTGAGGACGTATGAAGGGCTATCGCAAGAAATGTAAATAAAAACTGGATTTTAACGAGGAGAGGGTTTATCAACCACACTATTTTATATTGCGGTAGTTGAAATTATTAAAAATGCGTTAACGTTAAAGGAACAAAATTGAAAAAACTGTACAAGTAATAGCTAATGAAGAGACTTTTAACAGAGATAGGAAATGATCATTAAACGGGAATCACTAAAATGAAGACAGGAGATAAACCTTAGGTAAACCAAATATATAAAAGAGAAAAGGTCTACAGTTACAGTTATAAGAGTATATTAAGAACTAAGGTAATAAACAAAAACAAAAACAATACTAAGACTATACAAAGTTAAAAATTGAAAAAAAAGGAAAATACAAAATAAATAACTAGCAATACAGAAAATTAAAAATTGGCTAAGTAGATACAATATTATAAGGAAAATATAGTAAAGGTAATTAATTAGATGGTATATACGCATAAATAGAATGAACAAGGAATCAATAGTTAAGAGAATGACGAAGTGGAACATATTAACACCTTCTAGAGGAAATCCAACTAAAGTGGAAAGATCGAGTATTGGTAGCATGATAGTAATATGATAGAAAATGTGAAATAGGAAAAACTGGAGAAAAGCAGTTGAAGATCCAAAAAAGAACCCAAAATTGTAAAAGAGTAAATGACGATTCAGTGTGCTTTAAAAAATAAACAGTATATTTATATATATGACGGCTTCAACTGCAAGGAGTGTATAGCCTTATACTATACATACTGTAAATACAAACCGACATATAATGAAACATTTACATTATATACATATAGATCCTATATTACAATTACGGTTTTCTATTTCCTGAGATCGTAAAACGTAAAAATTTAAAACTAATTAAAAATTAATTAACGTAACGAAAACAATAGTCACACAAATGTTTTCATTGCCATCATGATTATGTAAGGATTGAGAAATGAGACTACATTTTGAATGACTATTTGATTTAGTCAATGATGCAATATAATAACAAAAATTACTATAATGTGTGTAAAATTGTTGATTAATCTTTTAAAATGCTGCTATTAATTGTCTAATAAACAACATTAGGTTGTTTATGAACAAGTGCACATTTAATTGTTTATTGAATTACATATTACATAATATGGTAAGAAATGTTAATTTTAAAAATGTAGAATTAGAGGTTAGATGTTTGTAACAATGTCGTTATAATTTTTTTAGACGATTATTATAAATGTTATCCGGACATTCTCGCGGAAATAACTGGTATTTCTGGATTTGAACTGTCTGCGTCGTAATAAGTATAACACGAAAACGAAATTTGAGAAAAATAAGTTTCTGATATCATCTTGATGGTTAGGATTAGGGTTGACAGTCAAGCTTATATCGAAAAAGTAGTTTGATTTTTAGAAAAGAGAAAATGTAGGTGGGTTATTAATTATATTAAAATCAAATATCTAACTTCTTCAAATCGATTTTGAATAAGTATTTACATAAAACGCCATTATTGTAGAACTACGTAAAGATTTACACAAATTGAGCTTGATAAATTCGACGATTGAACACAATTGAGGTTAGCCATTTTTATACCGCGTATCGTAAAAAATTTGACATTGTGCGGTTAACAGACCACTTCGAGAACGTTTTCTTTTCTGTCACCGATTGTTACTTTTTACATTACGATTTATAGTTGGGTTTTGAAAGCATCGATTTAAAGCTGAGAGAAATGGAAAATGTTTAACTTTATTTAGTTCTAAGCACATTTTTGTGATCTATGCCGTTTTATCACTATTGTCACTTTTTTATTTCCATATGTTATATTAACTGAGTTTGATGCAGTTTTACAAAGCTTTCTAGTGTGTTAAATAATATAAAACGATCAATTCAACCTCCAAATATGGTTTTACTTGCAATTTAATTACAGGTTAATGTAGTTATATACAGTCAGTCCTATCAAAATTAAGTGTCTACTATAGTTAACTTTTTATTATTGAAGATACAACATTGTTTATTCTAACAAACTACGAGTATTTTTGACGCTTTTAAAATGAAAATGAGACATCTAGTCGGCAGTGCGCATTTGTGCAATAGTGAACTTACTTCGAGTTCTCCCACTCCTGAAGAGTTCATAAAAAACGTAATAGCTGTCGAGTGGTTCTTAGTGTTTGATTGCTATTGTACAATCTATTGCAAAATTATAGCAGACGATGATTTAAAATTGTTATTTGTGCCAACACTAAGTGTAAGTCGGTAATAACCAACTTATGTAACTGCTTACTTATGTGTGGACAAAGTTGTCTTATTTTAAACTTAACTTTATCAGCTATATTGTTTTTCTAAAAGAATGTTAAATTGTAAACAAAAGAATGAATAAAATTTTTCCTAAAGTCAAAGATAACGTTGATATTACAATTAAAAATATAATCAATAATAACAAGCTACAAATTCTACTCGACCTTTGCAATTTAATTACATTATAATAAGTTATTCAGAGCAGGATTGTATCATTATTTACCGAGGATGCTTTTGAAAATAATGATACCATTTTCTACCTAATAACGTCTTATGTCTTTATTTTTTGTTCGCTTTTATCGGTTACTAATTTGAAAAAAAATGTTTTAACGCATAAAGAATGTAATGTATAAAATCCTCTGTTAGACCAAAACTGAAGAGATATTTTCCGCAACTCTACTAAAGCAACAAAAACGTGTTTGACAAAAAAGGTCAAAAAAGAACTTTATAATTATCGAGGACACTGAAATTGCGGTTATCGTGTATTTTGCGATAAATATTAAGTTGGGGGAGTGGGTTGGCCGTGTTAACGCGTTCTTCTTCTACGTTTATAAATTACTGGCGAATTTCTTTGAAAGCTGTTATGTCTTCTCCTAATTATTGTGCCGTCCGTGAACATTACTATGTCACCGATTTAGAAAAATTAAGTTTATTTTTATGACAAATATTTCCTATTTTTGATTCGCCGATTATCACGTTGGACAAGACAAACAGATAAATGTAGTTTAGTATTACATTTTCTTTTCTTCGTGGTAAACCCGTTAAAAGTGGGTGTATAAAACATTATTGGGCAATTGCTGCATGTACCTGGTTTTGTTAAATCGAATTTTTCGTGAGAGAAATTATTTTATTTAAATATTTTATTACGTGTTTGTAAGTTGGGGATCTTTGATAAATGTTATTTATTAGTATTTTTGTATAACACGATATTCAAAAAATAAACATGTTTAAAATCCAGTAGCGCATCGACATGAAGTTCAACCGCCACTAGATTTTAATTATACTAATTAGTCTCACACCGATTTTCTTAACACGAATGAATGATACGCTTACATTGTGTCTGGATTATTTATTTAATAACATTGCGGTTTATACAAGAAACATTACTCGTTCTTTTGTTGGATAAGAGCAATGCAAATGTATGGATAAATATAAACTCGCAGCATAACGCTTAATAGAGACGATTGATGCTGGGTGATAATTAATAGCTGTGACATTTTTTATTTGTTTCTTAATTTAGAATTTGTTCTATTTGCTACCCTCTTTAAATGTTTAACTTTTGTGTAAATAACGATCTTTATAATTACATGTTTTTTCTTAGGAATTCCACTGATTAAGTGCAATTAGTAGGATTTCGTAGGTGGCGCCCGGTCAGCATCGGAAGCATTTGCTAACATCTGTGTAAATCATTTCGGCCACCCACTCCGAACTGTAACTAAAATTAATTATTCGTGTTCTAAACCAAAAATCTATAATTTTAACAAAGGGTCTGTCCAAAAATGCAATTTACTAACTTCAAAATTAATATTTTGAGAATAATTTAAAGACGGCTTTCACCATTCTGGTTAAAATTATCATACCGACTTTACTTATGATATGTCATGAGAGGATATTAGTAGTATTAAAATAGTTTGCCTATATATAGCGATAAAATCGTTTTTTCTAATTATTGCGGTAATTATGCTCTTGCTTCTACTTTTTTGTGGATTCAAACTTCATTTTCTACATGCTCGTGTTCTTACTGTTAGAGTTTTCTGTTGATGTCAATATGCAACTTTGATCAGTTTTTTTCACAAATTTTCTTTGGGCTTCTCTTGGATTGTGATCGGGTGCTACCTTAATTAGCTTGCTATTCCTGGTTGTTATATCATGCTTATTCAATTTTCTTTGACTTTACATTTGTCTCTTATTTATTACCCTAAAAGTTTTTATTTTTGTTCCTTCTTTACTTGTTGCTACTTTGGTTTCTGCTCTATGACTGATGTTACTAATCTTGCCTTTACGGTGGACGTTGAGGTATTTCTATGTTATATTGTTTTTGTAACCCATTAGATACCTGATTTTAATTGTTGCACCACATCCGCTTTTTGGCGTAACCATATATTTTCTTGCTGTCATGATTAATCTTTGTAAAAGCTTTTTAAGATCATCTTTTGGTTGCGCTAGAATATTCGCGTCGTGTGTACAGCACATCATCGTTATACTCCTATTTCCTGATTCGTGATAATTTCAATTTTTCCTCCAATTAAACGTTACTTAATAAATCGTAATAATTAACCTCCATCAGTAAAAACCTTCTACTTGAAGTTGAGTTCTGTTTATCTCGTTTTCTCTCAAGAATGATACTGCTCAGTGTAGTCTCACTCAATTAAATGTCTCTAACGCCGTTCAATACTGGTACAAACAACCGTTTTTCAACAGATGGCATTGTTATAGAAAAATACTGCTTTACCTAAGGACAGCCTTAAAATTTATTCCCCAGGTAAAATCAAATTTGCCTTACAATTTAAAGCAGCGTAAAACAAATTTTTTGGTTGGTTTTAAATGCCCTCAGATATATAAAACTACTTACATTTCTGGTCAATAAGAAACAGCAAAATAATCTTTAATGTATGTATTAATTTTTAATATTTGTACACATCAAGAAATTATTAAAAATATTTTTTTCTTTGCGTTTAGAATAAGCACATTCTAACACTAATTTTTTTACGGTGTTTTTCTGTAAATTGTGTTACCTTCGTTTTTGGTTAAGCTTATTGTTTTGTGTTAATCTATTTTATAATTAACAATTTAGAATTTAATATAAAGCGTATCCTTTTAACTGTTATTTTTACCGCGTATATTGTACAAGTTTTGCTTGTTAAGTCTTTCTCACAAATTTAACCGTGGTTATCGTAATAAAGCATTTTTCATAATTAAAATTGTAGAAACTTATGTCGATCGATCTTTTTGTTGGTGTTTCACTTTGTAATTAACTTAATTTTTAGTGGAGTGTAGATTTGTTGTTTACATATCCTGTTCGACTTTTTAGAAAGGTTTTTGTAACTCAGCGTTATTTCAGTTTTGTCCCTTTTAACAAATTAAAATTCTA
Source organism: Abscondita cerata (assembly GCA_030710515.1). NCBI lineage: Eukaryota > Metazoa > Arthropoda > Insecta > Coleoptera > Lampyridae > Abscondita > Abscondita cerata. The sequence goes on from JALBCR010001021.1 coordinate 393,256, forward strand.
TTTTTATTCAGATAATGAACTTTATAAGAACCCAATTTTTTTATTTATGTTTTATTTAGAAATTTTTAAAATCCAAGTTCTGATGCTTTGTTTAATTAAGGTTGATCTCTAGATCTTTAAAAAAAAGTATTTTTCATTGTTTAAAAATTAAGAAAGAGGTAAACATTTCTGGTTTGTAAATTAATTATGTCAGTCCCGATCATATCATTGTAGTAAAAAGTTAAATCGTTTGTAAGATTACGATTAAATGAGTAGTTTAATAGCTCTTGTAGCTCTCGATAACGTTTAATAGAAGATTTGTGTTGTTGAAAATCACAATCACCATGTATGCGAAATAAAAACATTTAACCTTCAGAACGTATACCTCCGTAAATATATAAGAAAGTTGTAGCAAGTGCATTTATAGAAAAATTACAATGCAAACATTGGATTTAGTTCAAACTTAAAGATTTTACTGGTTACAACAATGTAAACTGTAAAAAATTTTACACTAACAAATTTGGGTGAAGGATAGACACTCTCTGCAATCCCGGCAAAAAAGGGTCTACTTTAAAAAATCACCCCTGCCTACGTAAGCTCTGGATATCCTCTACTCCCACTGCAAAGGGTAACCGCGTAACTTTACATTCCCGTCTATCCCATAACCAATCCTCCAACCTATATCCAATCTTGCCAATACGTCTGGCCAACTTGACGTTTTAAAGCCAATAACCCCCTTATAAAAATAAATAGTACGAACTCTAAAAAAGATCTCCAAATGAGTAAAAAACAACCTCCACAATCCCTCACCGCAAAGACGGTCTATTTTACGGAATTTAGGTAAGGCAAAAGCTTGTCTAAGCATCATCTAAATATAAAGAAAAGACATCCTAACGTTAATGTAACTAAGCTGAACAATGCGAATAGGATCCGACGATACAATAGGCTGTTAAGGTAAAAGGCTGTGGACTTGATTTCAAATCTATCCCTATGCATAATTATTATTATTTATATCTAAAAACCGATTTTGATGTCTCGGATGAACTTGACACCCTTAACTACTGTAACGTGGCCAGCAAATATTAAATATCATTGCGTATCAAAA